>OY776257.1:0-2500 GCA_963675405.1 Cosmorhoe ocellata
CTAACCTAACCTAACCTAACCTAACCTAACCTAACCTAACCTAACCTAACCTAACCTAACCTAACCTAACCTAACCTAACCTAACCTAACCTAACCTAACCTAACCTAACCTAACTAACCTAACCTAACCTAACTAACCTAACCTAACCTAACCTAACCTAACCTAACTAACCTAACCTAACCTAACCTAACCTAACCTAACCTAACCTAACCTAACCTAACTAACCTAACCTAACCTAACCTAACCTAACCTAACCTAACCTAACCTAACCTAACCTAACCTAACCTAACCTAAACCTAACCTAACCTAACCTAACCTAACCTAACCTAACCTAACCTAACCTAACCTAACCTAACCTAACCTAACCTAACCTAACCTAACCTAACCTAACCTAACCTAACCTAACCTAACCTAACCTAACCTAACCTAACCTAACCTAACCTAACCTAACCTAACCTAACCTAACTAACCTAACCTAACCTAACCTAACCTAACCTAACCTAACCTAACCTAACCTAACCTAACCTAACCTAACCTAACCTAACCTAACCTAACCTACCTAACCTAACCTAACCTAACCTAACCTAACCTAACCTAACCTAACCTAACCTAACCTAACCTAACCTAACCTAACCTAACCTAACCTAACCTAACCTAACCTAACCTAACCTAACCTAACCTAACCTAACCTAACCTAACCTACCTAACCTAACCTAACCTAACCTAACCTAAACCTAACCTAACCTAACCTAACCTAACCTAACCTAACCTAACCTAACCTAACCTAACCTAACCTAACCTAACCTAACCTAACCTAACCTAACTAACCTAACCTAACCTAACCTAACCTAACCTAACCTAACCTAACCTAACTAACCTAACCTAACCTAACCTAACCTAACCTAACCTAACCTAACCTAACCTAACCTAACCTAACCTAACCTAACCTAACCTAACTAACCTAACCTAACCTAACCTAACCTAACCTAACCTAACCTAACCTAACCTAACCTAACCTAACCTAACCTAACCTAACCTAACCTAACCTAACCTAACCTAACCTAACCTAACTAACCTAACCTAACCTAACCTAACCTAACCTAACCTAACCTAACCTAACCTAACCTAACCTAACCTAACCTAACCTAACCTAACCTAACCTAACCTAACCTAACCTAACCTACCTAACCTAACCTAACCTAACCTAACCTAACCTAACCTAACCTAACCTAACCTAACCTAACCTAACCTAACCTAACCTAACCTAACCTAACCTAACCTAACCTAACCTAACCTAACCAAGCCAGCATATGAAAAGTGCCCCACATCCTTCGTGAAACGGGAAATCCGCCAAAAAACACTCACGGAGTGGAACAAAAGATACCAGCATGGCGAAACTGCATCAGTCACAAAATTGTTCTTCCCTGACGTCATAGAAGCATTCAAAGCCATCAAGAAAATATCACCGACTGGGGTATTAACACAAGTGATGACAGGGCACGGTGGTTTTCGGGGTACTTGAACCGCTTCAAGTGCAAAGGAGACCCATCGTGCATCTGTGAGCCAGGGAAAGAGGAGACAGTAATCCATGTAGTTTTTGAGTGCCCCGTTTTTTCCATAGAACGCCATGAATTCCAACAGAAAATTGACGTACCCCTTTGTCCCGAAAACATTAATGAACTAATTATCAGTAAACAAACCCAAGATAAATTCATAGCATATTTAGAAACCGTAGCACACAAAGTAATATTAAGAAATAAAAATTAATTAGATAGATAACATATGGTGACCATATATTTGAATATATATGTAATCAGCATAGATATAAGTATTAAAGTAAGAAAACTAAAAATGTATAAAATAAGATAGAATAAGATTATGAACTGTTTTGTAAAATAACAACACTGAAATGTACTGGATTAATTAAAAGAACTATGTAAACCTAGTAAATAAGTAAACAACAAGAGATGTAAAAATAGATAAATATAAATATTAAGAAATAATAGAAATAAGAAAACCTGTAAACCTATGGTAGAAAGCTAACAAAACGAGAGGATAGAATAGAACAAAAAAAAAAAAAAAAAAAAACCTAACCTAACCTAACCTAACCTAACTAACCTAACCTAACCTAACCTAACCTAACCTAACCTAACCTAACCTAACCTAACCTAACCTAACCTAACCTAACCTAACCTAACCTAACCTAACCTAACCTAACCTAACCTAACCTAACCTAACCTAACCTAACCTAACCTAACCTAACCTAACCTAACTAACCTAACCTAACCTAACCTAACCTAACCTAACCTAACCTAACCTAACCTAACCTAACCTAACCTAACCTAACCTAACCTAACCTAACCTAACCTAACCTAACCTAACCTAACCTAACCTAACCTAACCTAACCTAACCTAACCTAACCTAACCTAACCTAACCTAACCTAACCTAACCTAACCTAACCTAACCTAACCTAACCTAACCTAACCTAACCTAACCT
>OY776257.1:7500-20000 GCA_963675405.1 Cosmorhoe ocellata
ACCTAACCTAACCTAACCTAACCTAACCTAACCTAACCTAACCTAACCTAACCTAACCTAACCTAACCTAACCTAACCTAACCTAACCTAACCTAACCTAACCTAACCTAACCTAACCTAACCTAACCTAACCTAACCTAACCTAACCTAACCTAACCTAACCTAACCTAACCTAACCTAACCTAACCTAACCTAACCTAACCTAACCTAACCTAACCTAACCTAACCTAACCTAACCTAACCTAACCTAACCTAACCTAACCTAACCTAACCTAACCTAACCTAACCTAACCTAACCTAACCTAACCTAACCTAACCTAACCTAACCTAACCTAACCTAACCTAACCTAACCTAACCTAACCTAACCTAACCTAACCTAACCTAACCTAACCTAACCTAACCTAACCTAACCTAACCTAACCTAACCTAACCTAACCTAACCTAACCTAACCTAACCTAACCTAACCTAACCTAACCTAACCTAACCTAACCTAACCTAACCTAACCTAACCTAACCTAACCTAACCTAACCTAACCTAACCTAACCTAACCTAACCTAACCTAACCTAACCTAACCTAACCTAACCTAACCTAACCTAACCTAACCTAACCTAACCTAACCTAACCTAACCTAACCTAACCTAACCTAACCTAACCTAACCTAACCTAACCTAACCTAACCTAACCTAACCTAACCTAACCTAACCTAACCTAACCTAACCTAACCTAACCTAACCTAACCTAACCTAACCTAACCTAACCTAACCTAACCTAACCTAACCTAACCTAACCTAACCTAACCTAACCTAACCTAACCTAACCTAACCTAACCTAACCTAACCTAACCTAACCTAACCTAACCTAACCTAACCTAACCTAACCTAACCTAACCTAACCTAACCTAACCTAACCTAACCTAACCTAACCTAACCTAACCTAACCTAACCTAACCTAACCTAACCTAACCTAACCTAACCTAACCTAACCTAACCTAACCTAACCTAACCTAACCTAACCTAACCTAACCTAACCTAACCTAACCTAACCTAACCTAACCTAACCTAACCTAACCTAACCTAACCTAACCTAACCTAACCTAACCTAACCTAACCTAACCTAACCTAACCTAACCTAACCTAACCTAACCTAACCTAACCTAACCTAACCTAACCTAACCTAACCTAACCTAACCTAACCTAACCTAACCTAACCTAACCTAACCTAACCTAACCTAACCTAACCTAACCTAACCTAACCTAACCTAACCTAACCTAACCTAACCTAACCTAACCTAACCTAACCTAACCTAACCTAACCTAACCTAACCTAACCTAACCTAACCTAACCTAACCTAACCTAACCTAACCTAACCTAACCTAACCTAACCTAACCTAACCTAACCTAACCTAACCTAACCTAACCTAACCTAACCTAACCTAACCTAACCTAACCTAACCTAACCTAACCTAACCTAACCTAACCTAACCTAACCTAACCTAACCTAACCTAACCTAACCTAACCTAACCTAACCTAACCTAACCTAACCTAACCTAACCTAACCTAACCTAACCTAACCTAACCTAACCTAACCTAACCTAACCTAACCTAACCTAACCTAACCTAACCTAACCTAACCTAACCTAACCTAACCTAACCTAACCTAACCTAACCTAACCTAACCTAACCTAACCTAACCTAACCTAACCTAACCTAACCTAACCTAACCTAACCTAACCTAACCTAACCTAACCTAACCTAACCTAACCTAACCTAACCTAACCTAACCTAACCTAACCTAACCTAACCTAACCTAACCTAACCTAACCTAACCTAACCTAACCTAACCTAACCTAACCTAACCTAACCTAACCTAACCTAACCTAACCTAACCTAACCTAACCTAACCTAACCTAACCTAACCTAACCTAACCTAACCTAACCTAACCTAACCTAACCTAACCTAACCTAACCTAACCTAACCTAACCTAACCTAACCTAACCTAACCTAACCTAACCTAACCTAACCTAACCTAACCTAACCTAACCTAACCTAACCTAACCTAACCTAACCTAACCTAACCTAACCTAACCTAACCTAACCTAACCTAACCTAACCTAACCTAACCTAACCTAACCTAACCTAACCTAACCTAACCTAACCTAACCTAACCTAACCTAACCTAACCTAACCTAACCTAACCTAACCTAACCTAACCTAACCTAACCTAACCTAACCTAACCTAACCTAACCTAACCTAACCTAACCTAACCTAACCTAACCTAACCTAACCTAACCTAACCTAACCTAACCTAACCTAACCTAACCTAACCTAACCTAACCTAACCTAACCTAACCTAACCTAACCTAACCTAACCTAACCTAACCTAACCTAACCTAACCTAACCTAACCTAACCTAACCTAACCTAACCTAACCTAACCTAACCTAACCTAACCTAACCTAACCTAACCTAACCTAACCTAACCTAACCTAACCTAACCTAACCTAACCTAACCTAACCTAACCTAACCTAACCTAACCTAACCTAACCTAACCTAACCTAACCTAACCTAACCTAACCTAACCTAACCTAACCTAACCTAACCTAACCTAACCTAACCTAACCTAACCTAACCTAACCTAACCTAACCTAACCTAACCTAACCTAACCTAACCTAACCTAACCTAACCTAACCTAACCTAACCTAACCTAACCTAACCTAACCTAACCTAACCTAACCTAACCTAACCTAACCTAACCTAACCTAACCTAACCTAACCTAACCTAACCTAACCTAACCTAACCTAACCTAACCTAACCTAACCTAACCTAACCTAACCTAACCTAACCTAACCTAACCTAACCTAACCTAACCTAACCTAACCTAACCTAACCTAACCTAACCTAACCTAACCTAACCTAACCTAACCTAACCTAACCTAACCTAACCTAACCTAACCTAACCTAACCTAACCTAACCTAACCTAACCTAACCTAACCTAACCTAACCTAACCTAACCTAACCTAACCTAACCTAACCTAACCTAACCTAACCTAACCTAACCTAACCTAACCTAACCTAACCTAACCTAACCTAACCTAACCTAACCTAACCTAACCTAACCTAACCTAACCTAACCTAACCTAACCTAACCTAACCTAACCTAACCTAACCTAACCTAACCTAACCTAACCTAACCTAACCTAACCTAACCTAACCTAACCTAACCTAACCTAACCTAACCTAACCTAACCTAACCTAACCTAACCTAACCTAACCTAACCTAACCTAACCTAACCTAACCTAACCTAACCTAACCTAACCTAACCTAACCTAACCTAACCTAACCTAACCTAACCTAACCTAACCTAACCTAACCTAACCTAACCTAACCTAACCTAACCTAACCTAACCTAACCTAACCTAACCTAACCTAACCTAACCTAACCTAACCTAACCTAACCTAACCTAACCTAACCTAACCTAACCTAACCTAACCTAACCTAACCTAACCTAACCTAACCTAACCTAACCTAACCTAACCTAACCTAACCTAACCTAACCTAACCTAACCTAACCTAACCTAACCTAACCTAACCTAACCTAACCTAACCTAACCTAACCTAACCTAACCTAACCTAACCTAACCTAACCTAACCTAACCTAACCTAACCTAACCTAACCTAACCTAACCTAACCTAACCTAACCTAACCTAACCTAACCTAACCTAACCTAACCTAACCTAACCTAACCTAACCTAACCTAACCTAACCTAACCTAACCTAACCTAACCTAACCTAACCTAACCTAACCTAACCTAACCTAACCTAACCTAACCTAACCTAACCTAACCTAACCTAACCTAACCTAACCTAACCTAACCTAACCTAACCTAACCTAACCTAACCTAACCTAACCTAACCTAACCTAACCTAACCTAACCTAACCTAACCTAACCTAACCTAACCTAACCTAACCTAACCTAACCTAACCTAACCTAACCTAACCTAACCTAACCTAACCTAACCTAACCTAACCTAACCTAACCTAACCTAACCTAACCTAACCTAACCTAACCTAACCTAACCTAACCTAACCTAACCTAACCTAACCTAACCTAACCTAACCTAACCTAACCTAACCTAACCTAACCTAACCTAACCTAACCTAACCTAACCTAACCTAACCTAACCTAACCTAACCTAACCTAACCTAACCTAACCTAACCTAACCTAACCTAACCTAACCTAACCTAACCTAACCTAACCTAACCTAACCTAACCTAACCTAACCTAACCTAACCTAACCTAACCTAACCTAACCTAACCTAACCTAACCTAACCTAACCTAACCTAACCTAACCTAACCTAACCTAACCTAACCTAACCTAACCTAACCTAACCTAACCTAACCTAACCTAACCTAACCTAACCTAACCTAACCTAACCTAACCTAACCTAACCTAACCTAACCTAACCTAACCTAACCTAACCTAACCTAACCTAACCTAACCTAACCTAACCTAACCTAACCTAACCTAACCTAACCTAACCTAACCTAACCTAACCTAACCTAACCTAACCTAACCTAACCTAACCTAACCTAACCTAACCTAACCTAACCTAACCTAACCTAACCTAACCTAACCTAACCTAACCTAACCTAACCTAACCTAACCTAACCTAACCTAACCTAACCTAACCTAACCTAACCTAACCTAACCTAACCTAACCTAACCTAACCTAACCTAACCTAACCTAACCTAACCTAACCTAACCTAACCTAACCTAACCTAACCTAACCTAACCTAACCTAACCTAACCTAACCTAACCTAACCTAACCTAACCTAACCTAACCTAACCTAACCTAACCTAACCTAACCTAACCTAACCTAACCTAACCTAACCTAACCTAACCTAACCTAACCTAACCTAACCTAACCTAACCTAACCTAACCTAACCTAACCTAACCTAACCTAACCTAACCTAACCTAACCTAACCTAACCTAACCTAACCTAACCTAACCTAACCTAACCTAACCTAACCTAACCTAACCTAACCTAACCTAACCTAACCTAACCTAACCTAACCTAACCTAACCTAACCTAACCTAACCTAACCTAACCTAACCTAACCTAACCTAACCTAACCTAACCTAACCTAACCTAACCTAACCTAACCTAACCTAACCTAACCTAACCTAACCTAACCTAACCCACACAGTCTGGCACCATCCGTCAGCCAGACCACCACGAATCAGAGGCTCTCCGCGCTCGAAAAATCGAAAAAGTGGGAAAAAGTGCACCAAAATAGTCGTGCTATATATCAAAAGAAGCGGAATCGCGAGGCGCGCACGATAGTGAAAACCGCGCAGCTCTAAGAGAAACCAGTGAGAAGTTATCCTGTGAAAAGTGATATTTTTGAAATTTCAAAATTTGAAAGTGCAATATCTCACGATCCAAAGCGACGACCCATATTTTTTATTACACCATTCGAAGCGCCTTCTGAAGCCCTTGAAGTGGACACCAGTTCCGGAATTATTCCGCGCACCAGCGCGGAATAAAAGCCAAAAAAACAAGTCCCACGTGGCCACGAGGTCACCCATCCGAGGCCGTGGGACACCACCAGACCACGCCATTCGAAGGAAGACATCCAGAGGACCCCGGAGGCACCGGCAGAATATTTTTAAGTTAAGTGTAGGCTAAGTTATTAATTTTTAAAGTTTTTTGCGGTTTAGGTTTAGTTGGTAACATTTTTTATTCGAATTCTGCAGCGACGACCTACCTTGATTTTTTGCTCAAGTGTGCCTATAGGCCTGTAGTACCTATTAAAAAATTTTCAGATTTTTTCACCGGCGGCGCTTGGAAATATTGATTTTTAAGTGAAATTACCAACCGCATATAAATTTTATTACCTTGTATCTGCAAAATTAAAAAAGCTAGGACAAATTCAACACTAAATTCATATCCTTTAAATTTTTGCGCATTTATTTTAAATTTATTTTACCCCCCCCTCTCATTTTTTAGTTTGCACTTTTTTAAATAAGCCCCCCTTTAGTAGAAATTAAATAAATACATTAGCGCATCTAAAAGACCAAATTTTTCTTAGCTCATTTAGTCTTTACTCCACAGTAAAATTACCCCCCCTTCACCCCCAAAATAATTTCCAAAGTTTTAATTGTAAATATCTCGGAAACGGTAGGTTTTAGAGCAATTTTAAGCAAACCTTAATATTTATATAATATATAAATATTCAATAAACCCCTTTTAATTTCCTCTATAATTTCCCCCCATAAAACACCCCCCCCCCATTTTAATTAAAATCAGTAAATTCTATGTAACTTTGGCCCCCTGACTTAAAAAATTTTATCTTTTGTACAGTAGCACTCCCTAATTTATCTCTGACCCCCCCCCATTAAAATTTGACCCCCCTTTTTGACCCCCCCTTTTACCCCCCCTCCTCAAAGTCCACACCAAGACAATATATATGCTCAAAACCCTACCACTCTACGAGCAAAATTGACATAGTTACCGAGTTTTCTAGATTTAAGTTTAAATAGTGACCGCCATCTTGGATTTTTTGAAACCGCTGTAACTCGCAAACTAGTGGTCGGATTTCGATGCGATTTTCTATCCCATAACCAGCTACCCTAGACCTTTCAAATAAACTAACTCGAAACCCCCCCCAACTAAATTCACCCCCCCCATTCTGACCCCCCTTTTTTCCTAAAGTTTTATAAAGCCCTTACCGTGGAGACTCTCACGCTCGAAATCCCACCATTCTGCGTGCAAAACTGAGGGAGATACCGAAGTTTCAAATTCGGGCGGCCATATTGGACGCCATCTTGGAAAACTTTGAATGCCCGTAACTTCTTAACCAAACGACCGAATTGGATGTGGTTTTTTGCTTACGCCTTGACTTTGACTGAACTACCAAGTACAAAACAGCGACGGACTCTAGGTAGAGTCGAAATATATTTTATTTATTTTTTGTTTTGTTTTCGACAAATCTCGCCACAGAGCCAAATTTGACACAGAGTTTAAGGCTCCTAATACATATTGACCGACTCTACATAGAGCAAAATATTTTATTGACTTTTATCGTGTTTATTTTATTTTATCTACATAAGGTACCTGTATTTACAACTTTTACAAATTTTATACCTTACAATTGACGTGTTCCTTTGACACAATACCCAAACTATAACCGTACATACACCGTATAATCGCTAGACAAGAAGCTTGAGATACGATGTTTGGGATCCGTACACCCGTAAAAATGACTAAGGTCACCGAAGCGGACAAACAAGAAAACCCGACAAACCTCCAAGAGACGCGACCGAAGCCGAAAGACGACAAAGCGATCCAGGAAACGCGGCCGAAGCCGAAAGAAGATAAGACAACACAGGAGACGAGGCCGAAGCCGAAGGAAGCTGAGACAAGCCCCGGTTCAGGAGCACAAACAACAAAGTCCACAGGAGTGAGACGGAGTATCGGGGAGTGGGAGTCTGGCAATCCGGACGCACGCCCCGGAACTTCGACCACCCCACCAAAGAAACCCACGCCAGTGGGACCCCCAAAGCCAAAACCCAACCTGACCCTCTCGCAAGAGAGCAAGACGATGTTCAGAAGGGCATCAACGGATGCAAATGGGAGTCCACCAAAGGCGGAAAAAGGTAGTCCTAAGTACTCCGATCGGCTGGCTGAAGCGAGGGCCTGTTTGCTTAAAGCAAAATCGAACCTGGGGAACTCCAGAAACATAAAAACGGAGATTAAAGCCGAAGTGACGCAGGCCGTAGAAAGGCTCTACCAGTTGGTAAAGGAGACGGAAACTGTGAAAGAGCAAGGGAAAAAGCATGTAAAGGAACCGGAAAAGGAAGTGGAAAGAGAAAAAAGGACGGAAAGCGAAGAACTCATAAAGAGGATAGACCAGCACACGCAGCTCATGCTGGAAAACAATGAAAGAATGGAGAGGTTGAAAGTAGCACTGGATAAACAACAGGAAGCTCTGGAGGGGAAGACGTACGCGAGCGTAGCGGCGGTGAGCACCAGAAGACAACCTCAGGAGCAAACCGCCCTACACTCGGTCGTCGTCACCTCCAAGAACGAAGAAGAGACAGGAGAGGAAGTGTTGGACAGAATCAGGAAAGCGGTCGATGCAAAGGAGGGATGGGTAACGGTCGAAAAGATCAGGAAGGCAAAGGATAGAAAAGTCATCGTAGGATGCAGGACAGAAGAAGAAAGGCAGAAGGTAAAGGAAAGATTGAAAAACGCTGAAGAACATCTCAACGTCGAGGAAGTCAAAAATAAAAACCCGATGGTGATCCTCAGGGACGTTCTCCACTACAATAGTGACGAGGAAATTATCAGAGCCCTGAGGAACCAGAACAAGGATCTATTTAAGGACCTCGACGAAGAAAGCTCGCAGACCGTTATCGCATACAAGAAGCGAACAAGGAACCCCCTCGCCAGTCATATCATCCTGCGGGTATCGCCCAGAGTTTGGCAGCGCATGACAGAAGTAGGGTCCGTACACGTCGATCTACAACGAGTCAGAGTAGCGGACCAGTCACCGCTGGTTCAATGCTCGCTCTGCCTCGGGTACGGACACGGAAGACGCTTCTGTAAAGAGACGGTAGAGAAGTGCTGCCACTGTGGGGGACCCCACAAGAAGACGGAATGCGCGGACTGGCTTGCAGAGGTAGACCCAACCTGCTGTAACTGCGTCCGCGCCAAACACGAGAAGGCGAATCACAACGCGTTCAGCAACGAATGCCCAATCAGGAGGAGATGGGAAACGATAGCGCGGGCCACGATAACCTACCGGTGTTAAGGTGGTCCCAGGCGTCCAACCCTCATCAGCTAGCTCGAAGGCCTACTACATAGCACAAGTGAACCTGCAAAGGAAGGAATTAGCGACACACGAGACAATGATTATGGCGAGCGAAAAGAAGATGGCCTTCGCGCTCCTACAAGAACCATACATTGGCTCGATCGGCAGAATGAGGAATTACGGGGGAGCCAGGATCTTCCAGAACACAAACCAGGGAAACGGCGTCATAAAGGCGGCAATAGCCGTCTTTGACGACGAATTAGATGTCATCCAACTACCAGACCTCACCACTAACAACATTGTAGTGGTGAAAATTAAAACTAGTGCCTGGGAGATCATGGCTGCCTCGTTTTACTTCGAACCCGACCAGCCGAGCCTAGAGCCGTACTTAGAGCAGCTGAGGAGGATAGAAAGAAAAGAGGAACCCAAACATCTAATATTAGGGGGGGATGCAAACGCAAAGAGCACCTGGTGGGGAAGCCTCGTCACAGACCAGAAGGGCGAAGAAATGTCAGGATACCTAGAAGAGGGGGGATTTCAGGTACTCAACGACGGCGACATCCCAACTTTCGACACAATAAGGGGCAACAAACGGTACTCTAGCTACGTGGACGTTACGGCATGCACGACGGAGATGCTAAACCTGGTTGAAGACTGGAGAGTAAACGAAGGATTAATTAGCTCAGACCACAACACAATAACTTTTAAGATAAGATTAACAAAGTCTAAGGGAATCACAATCAATAGAACTACCAGAAAATACAACAGTAAAAAAGCTAATTGGGTCCAGTTTCATGAGAAACTGGCCCAATTGCAACAAGAAAATGAAATAAATTTAGAGGAAATAGATAAAATAGAGAGCAAATTAGAATTAGATAGAAAAGTAGAGTCATATGTAAAATCAATAATAGAAACATGCAACGATACTATACCTAAGATAAAAATAAAAAACAAACTTACCCTGCCGTGGTGGTCCGAAGAGCTCGCAAAGTTGAAACAGGATGTCAAAACCAGGAAGCGTCGAATCCGCTGCGCAGCGCCGGTCCGTAGAGCCAAGGTCGTCGAAGAGTACCTGAAATCAAAAGAAAAATATGAGACAGAAGCAAAGAGGGCACAGACAAAAAGCTGGAAGGAGTTCTGCGGTAAACAGGATAGGGAGGGGGTATGGGAGGGGATCTACAGGGTGATCGGAAGAACGACGAAAAGGCAGGAGGATGTACCGCTGAGGAAGGACGGGAAAACACTGAGTGTGAAGGAGTCGGCCAAAATGCTGGCAGAAATATTCTACCCGGAGGACCTACCAAGCCTGGACAACGGAGACCACCGACGGACGAGAATAGAAGCAGACCTGGTAAACGACTGGGTCCATGGTGAACAACATGACCCACCGTTTACGATGCAGGAACTAAAGTCCGCGGTGGACAGTTTTAATCCCAAGAAGGCTCCGGGCATGGATGGCCTTACGGCGGATATCTGTAACAAGGCGATCTCACAAGACCCTGAAATTTACCTAGCGCTTGCAAATAAGTGCCTGACGTTGCAACACTTCCCGACCACCTGGAAGGAAGCAACGGTGGTTGTCCTTAGGAAGCCAGGAAAGGAGGACTATACCAGCCCCAAAGCATACAGACCCATAGGCTTACTTCCGATCATGGGAAAGGTACTGGAGAAAATGCTAGTCGGCCGCATAAAGTGGCATATTATACCGAGGATTAGTACTCGCCAGTATGGTTTCATGCCCCAGAGAAGCACCGAGGACTCCCTCTATGACCTGGTGAGCTACTTACGCGGAAAGCTGGAAGCCAAGAAGCTGATAGTAGTCATATCATTGGACATAGAGGGAGCCTTCGACAGCGCGTGGTGGCCAGCTATACGAACCAGACTGGCTGAGGAAAAGTGTCCGGTAAACATAAGAAGGCTCGTAGATAGCTACCTGAATGACCGGAAAGTACGAGTAAGGTATGCCGGACAAGAGCACCTACGGAACACAAGCAAGGGGTGCGTCCAGGGATCTATCGGCGGTCCAATGCTGTGGAACCTCCTTCTGGACCCCCTCCTCCACGGTATCCAGCAGAAGGGTGACTACTGCCAGGCCTTCGCCGACGACGTGGTGCTGGTCTTCGACGGGGATACAGCGCAGGAAGTCCAGAGTCAGGCCAATGCCACCCTCGCCTATGTTCAGGGGTGGGGTGTCAAAAACAAGTTGAAATTCGCACCACACAAAACGAACGCTATGGTCGTGACGAGGAAACTGAAGTTTGACACACCACTGCTGAGGATGGGCGGGGTCGACATTGAAACGACAGCAGAAATTAAGATCCTGGGAGTCATAATAGACAATAAGCTGACCTTCAACAACCATGCGGCACATGTGTGCAAAAAAGCCCTTAACATTTACAGGAGACTGGCTACAGCCGCTAAGGTCAGCTGGGGACTACACCCAGAGGTCGTTCGGACAATTTACACGGCAGCTGTCGAACCGGTTATTATGTACGCGGCAAGTGTTTGGGCGAAGGAAACACGCAAAATAAGCATACAAAAACAGCTCAACGTGGTGCAAAGGGGCTTCGCACAAAAATTAACAAGAGCGTACAGGACCGTGTCACTGAACTCCGCCCTAGTGCTGGCAGGATTGCTCCCGCTTGACCTCAGAATACAGGAGGCAGCCGCCCTGTATAAGGCCAAGCGAGGAGTGGTCCTGCCGGTACTAGCTGACAGAGAAATGGAAAAAATGGCAAAATACGAAACCAGCCCCCACCCAGCGGAACGTACAAGCCTGAGCTTCGCAAGCCTGATCGACCAGGAAGCAGTGGATACGCATGATACACAGGATGTAAAAATATTCACCGACGGAAGTAAAATAGAAGGCAAAGTCGGAGCTGCACTCTCCGTATGGAAAGGACCAGCCGAGACGAAAACCCTAAAGCTCAAACTATCGGATTTTTGCACCGTGTATCAGGCCGAACTCTTGGCCATATACCGCTCCACAAGCGAAATACTCGATCGGCCCGAGCGAACGTTCGGAATATACAGTGACTCGAGGGCTGCATTAGAAACGGTCGTCAACACAACTTCAACGCACCCACTCGCAGAAGAAACCAGAAAAAACCTCCGGCGTGCATTGACCCAGGACAAAACTGTATCTTTGTTCTGGATCAAAGCGCACGCCGGACTTGAAGGGAACGAGCGGGCAGATCAGCTTGCGAAAGACGCCGCTCTAAAAAGCAAGAAGAGACCCGAGTATGAGCTATGCCCTGCCTCATACATAAAACGACAACTAAGACTCGAGACACTTACAAAATGGAACGACCGCTATACGACAGAACACACCGCGACTGTGACTAAAGTGTTTTTCCCCGACGCCATACAGGCACATAAGACTATACGAAAACTAGAACTGACCAGCACTATGACTCAAATACTGACGGGGCATGGTGGGTTCTCCGAATACTTGGCTAGGTTCAAGTGCAAGGAGAGCCCATCATGCACCTGCGACCCAAGCGTGAGCGAAACCGTGCCGCACATCCTATTTGAGTGTCCCGTGGAGGGGTTGAGAAGGTATGAGACAGAACAGATGATTGATTGTAAACTCAGAATAGAAAACGCAAGCTTTTTAATAAATGATAAGAAAGTAAGAAATTGTTTCATCAACTATTGTAAA